>VNWT01000064.1:0-15463 GCA_009801095.1 Colletotrichum sp. COLG25
GAAGTAGAAAGCTATTATTAGCTTTCTAACTCCCCTTTTACTAGCTATATATATCTATAATTTATATAGTTTAACTAAGGGACTTATCTTACTTTAGAGAGGTTTTTAAAGCTTAAAGTTATATAGCTATACTTTTTACTAAGAGAGATTAAGATACTTAAATATATCCTTATAAATTAAGAAGGAGTATTAGTATAAGATTTCATAGAATATAGCTATATTAACTTTTATATAGCTTTATTATAAAAGATTAGGATTATTTTATATATTACTTAATAAGAAAAAGGAATTCTTATTCTAAAAGCTTTATAAAGTAAGGTTATTAATATACTTAGATTATAAGTTACTTAAGGAGTTTTAGAAGAATCCTATAGATTATATAGGAACTTTTAGTTCTTTATTATTAAGAAAAATAGTAATATAAAGCTAATTAACTTATATATAAAGCTTAATAAGATTAGTATTAGAGATACTTTTATTCCTCTAAGTACTAATAAATTCTTAGAAGACTTTACTAACTATAAGATTATAAGCTTTTTAGATTTATTTTCTAGATATAACTAAGTTTTACTTAATAAGTTAAGTTAAGACCTAATTATATTTATTATACTTTTAGAGCTATTTAGAATATATACTTTATCTTAAGGGGTGACTAATTTAGTTACTTAGTTTATAAGGGTTATAATAAGAATTTTATATAACTTAATTTTAAGCGTTTACTAACCCTTCTTTAATAATATCCCTATTAGGGGGCTTAGAATAATATATAATAATAACTATATAGTTAAGCTTCTAAAGGTATAATTATATATCTTTAAGTACTTTATAAACCTAGATATAGTGCTTTAGAACCTTAAGCTTATTAGTACTATAATTTCTCTTAAAAAATCTTAGATTTACTAGCCTACTATTAACCTCCTTAGTTATATAGTAAGTAGTAGGGGATATAAGCCTAACTAAAATAAGGTTATTAAGATCCTTAAATAGGAAAAATATAATAATATTATAGTAGTTAAAAGTTTTCTTAGTATTATTAGTTTCTATTAAGTATAGATTAAGGATTATAGGACTATTTCTACCCTACTAATAAGACTTCTTTAAAAAAGAGTACTTTTTAAGTAGGAGCTAGAATAATAGCTAGCTATAGAAACCCTTAAGCTCTATTTAGTTAGCCCTCTATTGCTTTAACTTATTAATTATAAAAAAGAAGCTAGTGAAATCTATCTATTTACTAATATAAGCACTAAGGGATAGGAAGCTATACTTAGGTAATATTATTAAAGTAAGAGATATATTACTAAGTATAAAAGTAGAATCTAAATAAATATAGCTTTTAATTATAATATAGGGAAACTTAAGCTTTAGTTAGTCTTACTTACTCTTAAGAGACTTAAGAACTACCTATATAGTATATAATTTACTTTTAAAACTAATATAAAAGTCTTTATAAACTAAATTAGTAGTACTACTTTAGATTTACTTAGGGTAGTTCTAATATAATAGATTACTTAGATTAAGATATTTAATTTTAATATTTACTATATACTTAGTATAAAGAATAAGGTAGTAGATAGTCTTTTATATAAGCTAGTAAAGGAATTTAATATCTAAGAAGCTAAGTAAGAAGAAGACTTAGATAAAATAATTAATAACTCTATCTATATATTTAAAGCTAAAGAAAACCTTAAACCTAAAGTTAATAATTTATTAAACTCTAAATAGGCTTAGTTTTAATACTTATAATAAATTACTAAGTATTTAGCTTTATTATTACGCCTAAGAACTATCTCTTAGATTAACTTTAAGAAATTTAAGCTATATATAGTAAAGTATATACTTTAAGATAGTTTTCTCTTTTAGAAAGGAATAAAGTTAAACCTTATACTATAATAAGTAATAGATAATAAGGATAAATAAAAGAAATTAATCTAGTATATATATACTAAAGGAGGGTACTAAAGCTAAGATATAATATATATTAGACTTTAAGAATAGTATACTTAGGAAAATATATATTAGATAATAAGTAATAAGATAAAAGGCTATCTACCCTATATATAAACCTAATTAAGACGTTTTAAAGACCTTTATACCTTTTCTATACCTTTAGGGATTCTATTTTAGTATATTTATATTAATATCTAAAAGATTAGTAATTACTCCTTAGCTAAAGCTTATAATATATTTACTAACTATATAGAAGCTTATTAACTTCTTAAAAACGTTAACTTAAGGATAATAGCTAAGTTTATCTAGGAAGATATAATCTACTACTATAAGATTTATAGGCTCCTTATAGTTAATAGAGGATTTAAAAATAAGAGGTTTATTAAAAAGCTTAATTAAACCTATAGGGGATAACGCTTTATTATCTTAGTATATAATTTAAAAGCTAATAGACTTATCGAAAAGGGATATTAACCCTTTATTCACACCTTTATAACTTAGTTAGATTTTAGTAGAAAGAACTAAACTTTAGTCCTTTATATAGCCTTTTTTGCTAACTAAATATTAGTTAGATCTTCTATAAGGTATTCTCCTTTTTATCTTATCTATAGTTATAACCTAATTACCCTAATTAAAACTAAAAGTATTACTTAGTAAGTATTAGACTAGTTAAAGGTTAGAGATATTAAGACTAAACTTCTTTTATATATAAGAACCTTTAAATAACTTAATTCTAACTAGTAGATAGCTCTTAAATATATTATAAAGTAGTACTATTAAGTTATAAAAGACTATAACTAAAGAAATAAATATAGAATATAGTATAAGGAGCTATAAATTAGGGATATTATTCTTATCTATAATATAAAGCTATTTATTAATAAAAGCTCTTCTAGTAAGCTTAATATATACTAGTTAAGCCTCTTTTATATTTAATAAATATCTCTTTAAACTTTATTTTATCTACTTAAAACTTTTACTAAAATCCTAATTAAGTAGATAGTAGTTAGTAACTACTTAAAGAAATTTATAATAAATAAGGATAGCTATCTAGATAATATCTCTAAAATAGAAGTCTAATTAGACCTTAAGTAAGCCCTTAATAAGGTCTTTTTTACTATAAACTAACTTAATCTTAATACGCCTAGCTTAATAGAGATCTTAGACCCTAATAAGTTATCTATACTAGAAGAAGTAGAGACTAATAATTTTAATACTATAAAAGTATAAATTAAGTAATTATAAGAATAAAATAAAATACTATAAGCTAAAGTTAATACTTAGCAGAAAAAGAATAAAATAGTAGTAGGTATCCCTATAAAGAATAAAGAATTTAATAGCTAGTATAGAGATATAGAAGAACTAAAGGATAGCTAAGTCTATAAAAATTATTTATTTTTTAGTAAGTAAAATATTATTTTATTTACTTTTATTTAGTTACCCTTATATTATAATTTATATTAACTATATATTTATATTACTTCTTTTGCTCCTAATATATATTATTATAAAAGAAGGGGGGATATATAATAATAAAAAAAAACTAACTGAAACTATAAAGACTAAAAACTACTAAAAAACTCTAAAGAAATTAATACTACCCCCTAAAAAATTTAAACTTAAGCTAGACTAATTACTTCTCTAAGTATAATAAATAGTAGCCTCCTTCTTTTTCTTCTTATCCTTATTCCTTAACCTTACTTCTGCTATTAAAAAGCTAACCTATTTATAAAGGTCCTTACTAAAGATCTTATAGGAAACTACTAGGGAATACTGCTATAGATTAAATTTATACTCTAAAACTAACTTAGTAAATTAGTTAATTAATAGTCTATATATTAATATAATTATCTTACTTTTAGGATATTTATACTTAAAATAAAGTATTATATTAATACTTCTACCCTCTTTATAAAGGGTATTATTAGGAATACTTTTCTTTTTATTACCTTTCTTAATATACTTAATTTAGCTAGTAGTCTCTTAGTTATAGTTAAACCTATATAAGTATAAGAAGCTTTTTTTATAGTAGATATAGTTAGAATAAACTTTTTCTTATTTAGTTTAGTAGGAAATATACTCCTAGAAGGGAATAGATATAGCAACTTAGTAGCTACTCTGCCTAGCTTTAAAAGATATTTTTGCTTAATACTTAAAATACCTATTATATAAAAAGAGATTCTAAGTATTATATATATAAATTAGTAAGGCCTTAATTACTTCTAACCTATCTATCTTCTAGTATAGCTATCCTTAAGGGCTAATATAACCTTTTATAATATAAACCTCTTTTATAAAAAATAGAAACCTATTTAGTACTCCTTCTTTATTAATTAGCTTTATATATATTATTAAGAACTTAGTAAGTAAATATTAGAACTTTAAGGTAACCCTTTTAGCTTTTTTATTAATAGTAATCTTATAGATAAAGCTTATTTTATATTAAACCTAACTAATAAGACCTTTAATAGGAGTTTAGGAAAGGGAAAGAGAAGCTTATATATAGGTTAGTAGTAGTCTAAATAGTTTTAGAAAGATAACTTATTATAACTAATAGTAATATAATAAGTCTAAATAGATAAATAATTCCTTCTTTATCTTTATAATTTATAGAAACTAGTATAAGAGAGAAGGGGAAAAGTTTATATACTTAGTTTAAAATAGTAGTATAAAAGTAACTTATATTAATTTTAATATCTATAATTATACTACTTAGAAGTAGTTTAGTTATTATTATAAAGTATTAGTTAAGCTAGAGATTATAAAAGATAATATATTAAGAGGAAGAAAAGAGAGATATAGCTAAGTAGAAGAGATATACTTTTTTATATCTAACTAGAGGGGTAGTTAATACTAAAAATAGTAGCTATAATAACCTAAAAGCTTATTTATTATATTAACCTATTAATAGGATAAAAAAGGATAATTTAAAGAGCTTTTTATTATAAAACTAAGATTAACTAAACTAAAAAAAATATAATTATTTAGGTTTTAATAATAAGAGCAAAGCAGGTATATTAATTAAAATATTACTATCTATAAAAAAGAGGCCTTTAACCTTACATATCTTATAATTAAATTATAAAAAACCTCACCTCTTTTATAGCTATAAGTAATTAACTTTCTACTTAAAATATATAATTATAAGCTTAACTAAGTAGTTTATAACTATATTCTTTTTTCTCCTACTATTAAATCATACTAGTTGCTATTCTTTTCTCTATTTACTACCCTTAATATCTAACTTTACTTTTATCTAATTACTAGCTATATCTAGTAATTACTTAAATTTCACCCTTAAAAAAAGACTACTTTATATACCTAACTAATTTCTTCTTCATTTAAAAAAGTCATATTTTTAGAAGAAACATTAACTACTAGCGCTAAATTCACCTTAATAATATCTATAAAAAGAGGCATTTCAACCTACTAACCCTCTACTAAATATCTTTATATATTTATATATATAATAACTACTACCCTACTTTAATAGATACTTTTATATTTAACTATAATACTTTAACTAAGCCTAACTATTATATATATATCCTAAAAATCATACCTTTTTACTTCCTACTTACTTTTACTAACTTTTAATAAAAGTTATTAATATTATAATTAACCTCCTCTTACTTACTATAAATCTACTTTCTTAACTCTTCTCTTCCTTCTAAAATATCTAATCACTATAACCTAAATAAGTAGTAATATAAGCTTATTTATTTAATTTTACATACTTATAACTTAATAATTTTTCCTCTAAACTACTATAAAACTTCATATAATATCTTACTAAACTACTCCTACTACCCTTTAGTTTCTCTCTTCTAGAGATTATAATCCTAAGTCCTAGAAGGCTTATAAAACTATATAAGATATTAACTAGATTAATAGAATTAAGTAAAAGCTTATAATTTATATTATAAACCTTTATAAAAACTAATTAGTTTCTTAAGGTGAAACTTTATAAGTAGTAGATATAGCTACTCTACCTTTATAAAGAGAATAGCCCTTTTAGCCTCCTAATTCCTATCTTAACTACCTTAGTATAGTAAATATTAAGCTAAATAAAACTAAATATATCTAGCTTATATAATCTAACGAAAAACTCTTTAGGATTATTTTTAAAATAGTAAAGCTTATTAAGTCCCCTATTATACCTTATAAGCTTTATAGAGCACTTAAGCTTAGTTAAGATAGATCCTTCTTAGTGCTTAAATAGATATAAATTAATAATAACCTTATTAATATAACCCTAATTAGATACTAATAAAGTAAATTCTCTTATAATAATAATAAAAACTTAACTTAGGGAATCTAAAAATAAGGTATATAGGTAAGAGTCCTTCTTAACCTTTATAATATATCTAGGTTTCTATATTAAGGTGATCCTCTCTTAGAAGGCTATATTAAAGTAGCTTATAACCTAACTATTAGAGATATTATTAAAGAATAGTATATAAAGGTTTTTATTATTTAGGTTCCCTTCTATAAAAACCTTAAAGTAAAGTATTATAAAGTCCTAGCTAATAAGCTTACTTTATATAATTTTATTATCTTTTTGCGATATAATAGTAGAGAAAAGTATATAAGCCTAATTATTAATTAAAAAAATAGCTTATACCTCTACTTAGATAGTATATAAGATATTACTAATAATAATAACTTAAATAAGTTAGAGACCTCTTTTAAAACTATAGTTAAATTAGTTTATAATTAATATAAAATCTATAAAGTATTAGTAGAGACTTAAGAGCTTATTAATTATACTTCTTTTATTATTTTATAGCTTTAAATTAAATTAAAAGAAGATTTATAGAAGTATAGTTTTTATACTATAAATTTTATTAGATATATTATTTAATAAAGTATCTTTAGTATTAAAGCTTTATATTTAGAAGCTACTACTAAAACCTAAGAAGCTAACCTAAATCTTTATAAAAACTTTTTTAACTATTAGGTTAAGCTTATTACTAAAGAATTTAGCCCTTATATTTTACTTAAAGGCTTAAAGCTAAAGCTTAAAACTAGATTTAAAAACTAACTAAAAGCCTTAAAAGGGAAGAGGTAAGAAGAATAATAAGAAAATAGAAGAAATATAAGCTCTAAAGAGACTATACTTAACTAGATATTAGTTATTTAGGAGTTAATTAAGGTTAAAGTAGAAGATTTAGTTCTTCTAAAAGAAACTAATAGGATAGAAGATATAATCTATAATAATAACCTTAATCTTATAACCTTTATTATTAATATAAAAAGAAAAAACTATCCTAAAGAAGTATTAAATAAAATTAAAAATATATAAGTTAAGATAGAGAATAAATAAAGGGAACTTTATGATACTAAGATTAAGAGAAAAGTTAGAAAGTTTAAGTTACTTAAAGTAAATAGACCTAATAACTTAACTTTAAAATAGTTTTTTATTACTTAAAATAACTTAATTAAAGATATAGCTTAAGCTATATAACTTTAGGATACCTTCTTAGTCCTAACTATATTAAAAGGATAGATAGTATTTAGTATATAGTAAGCTAAAGAGATCTAAAAAGAAGATTATAATTAAGCTTATATTAAAAAAGAATTAGTAAAGAGATTAGTTACTAGCTAAAGTAGTAGAGGGTATAAGTTAAGGGCTAGAAAGTAAATTAAGTATATAAAGTAAGATTAATTAAGTTTTTCTCTCTTTAGTATATAAAAGACTTAAAGGATATATAGAAGGGGGTAGAGTTTTTAGAATTTTTAGAATTCTTAGTAGTTTTAACTTAGAAAATAAGAAGAAAGATAGGCGTTTTTATAAGTATTAGGTATTATTATAAGAGGAAATAGCTTATATAAATAGATAGAGGCTTAGTTAGCTTATAATAAAAAAGACTAAGCAGATAAATAAGAAATATACTTATTTTTATATAAATTCCTATTTTTCCTTAATAACTTTAGTAACTACTTTCTTAGAAAAACTTTTAGGTTTCTTTAGCCTAGCTTATAGAAAAAATTTATTAATTCTTACTTTTTAAAAATTAAATAAAAATAAGTATTTTTAAGCTCTTTTAGCTTTAGTTAGCCCTATTTTTATCCTCTTTCTTAATCTCTATTATACCTCTTTAATTATTTAAAATAAAAATAGGGTAGAATACTATAGGGATAATATTACTAAATTTCTTCTTAGTAGCCTATTTTCTCCTAAAAAATTATATAACCTAAAGTATAAAGAGAGTGAAAAATATAGATAAAAAATAAGTTAGTTAGGCTTATATTTATATATTTACCTTTATATCTCTTATAGTTATCTAGAAAATTAATATATAAGTATTTAGGCGTTTTTAGGGGTTTTCTGCCTAAAGTGGAGCGCTTAGTATAATTGATGAGTTTTCTCTCTTGCCTTATTATATTATATAATTTAAACTTATATTTATAATATACTAAACTTCTTTTTAACTAATTTACTATATAGGATATATATCTCCTCAGTTAAATATAGGTCTAACTAAAAAAGATATTAATTAAAGAGAAGGTTATAAGGAAAAAACTCCTCTTTTTTTAGAGTTAAACTCTAACCCTCTAGGTTTTTAACTTTTATAACGTTACTATAAGAACTACTATACTATATATATAATAGCTTTTTAATATAATAACCTTACTATCTTTTATCCTTTATAAAGCTTATAACTATATACTATATCCTATTAAGGTAATAATAATAGATCTTAAGGTTTAGTTCCTTAAGCTTATAAGCTTAGAGAACTATAAAGTATAAGCTATATATATTAGAGCCTTATTATATAGTAAAAATATTACTATAAACCTTAATAAGCCTATTTCTAATATTAATTTAGATAAAAACTATAAAGCTTTAAGCTATATATAGTTATTCTATAATAATAGGCTCCTTAAGGTTATAAAAGATAATAAAGACGCTTATATAGCTTAAAAGCATCTAAAAGCCCTATATAAGCCTATAGGTTTTATAAATAAGTTTTTAACTTATAAAGAGTTCTTTAATACTTCCTTAGATAACTTTAATATTATAGAAGACTATATAAATAAAATAAAAGAACTTATAAATAACTTATCTTATAATTAGCTTAAACTACTTAATTAAGTAGTTATAGCTTATATACTTAATAGTCTAAATAAGACTTATAAGGCTTTTATAACTTCTATAACTTAGTCTCTTAAGATTAACCTTACTACTTATAACCTAGACTTTTTATATATTAGTCTTATAGATAAATATAAGAGAAAAGGAGGTAAAGAAGTAGTTAATAATACTACTACTAAGAGTAATAAAAATAAAAAATAAAATAAAAACTAGGAAAATAACTATAATAAAAATAAAAATAAGGGTTGCTAGCCTTATATTATGAAATTTAATTAGTATTAACTATAAAAGCTAGACTAATCCCCTTACCTTCTACTAATAACCTTTAGGTTATATAACTACTTAGATATTATCTTAACCTCTATACTCCTCTAACTTTAACTATTATAATAAGCTTTAACTATCTTCTTATAGCTACTTCTATCTCTATTAGTCTTCTCTATCTCTTACGCTATATTTAATTTACGCCTATCTTCTAAGTCTCTTCTATTATTTAGACGTCTACACTATAATAGATAACATCTTCTGCCCTATTATGCAGTCTTAATAAAGAGCCCTATTACTATTAGCTATACTCTTAATATATTTACCCTTCTTAACTTACTAACTACTTAAGCTACTTTAGCTATCTTAAGGAAGCTTATAAAGTAATTATAAGTATTAAAATTATTATTAATAGCTTTAACTATCTCTATATTAATCTTAAAGCTATATAACTCTATTATATCGCTCTTATTAGCTATCTTAAGTAAGTATTTCTAGGTAAATTTAAAGAGAGTTTTCTTTTTAGTAAAGAGAAGGTTATTATATTTAGAGCTTTTAATTTTATTAATATTAGTTTTATAAACTAAGTTATTTAGTATAGCTTTACTTAGCTTATATATAGTTATAATAAGGGGGAAAGATATTATATAAGGTTATTATATATATAAGAGGATATAAGGAATAAGCTTAAGGCTTTATTTAAAGTAGTAGTTAAGTTTTTATGCTATAGCTATAAGAACCCTTTTAGCTATAGTAGCAAAGAGTTATACTATTAAGTTTACGCTCTTAAGTATAGGTTTAAGCTATTACTAAGCTTTAACTATGTTATAGATAACGCTTTTGCGACGTTATGAATAATATACTTATAATATTACAAATAACGCTCTTATTAGTATATTTTACTACTCTGCTACCTACCTATCTGCTTGCTTACCTACTTACCCTTTTTTATATAGCTAGAGATAAATTAAGTTAAGCATTAATAACTAGTTATACTAAGATTTATTTATTTACTTTATTAAGATTAAGTATAAGTTAAAGTACTACTATTAGGTTTTAATATTATGAAAAGAAGTATAAAGTAAACTATAATACCTACTTATATAGGTTAACTAGACTGTTAATAAAAATAAAAATAAAATAAATAAAAAACCTTAGAAAAAATAAAAAGGTTTATACTATAAAAATTATAAGAAAATAAATTATACTAAAGAAAACTACACTTTTCTATATCCTAAAAAAGCACTTAGTTAGTAGAAAAAACCTTCTATTATAACTAATAGTACTAAAAATAAAGATAAAGAAAAAGAAGTAGTTAATATAACTACTATAGATAATATTACCCCCTATATATCTATAAATAATCCTAAAAATCTTATAGATTTAATAGATTTATCTTCTAATAAAGAAGAAGAAGATATTCTCTTTAAAAACGTATATTATATAACTCCTAATAATATAAATAATAATATTAATAATAATAATCCTTCTTTAGGTTATTTAATTAATTAGTCTATTATTAAGGAAAAAGGAAAAGTAAGGAGTTATATTAATTAGAATGAAAAAATAGTTGATTTTTATATTAATATTGTAGCTATTATTCATATAGTTAATAGTTATAACCTATTAAAAAATCTTATAAAAATAAATAAAATAATAAAATAGGGAGAAGTAAAGACTCTTACTTCTACTATAAAAGGTAATTTAATAATATATCTTAATAATAATAAAATAATACTAAAAGATATTTATTATATACTTAAACTAAGTATTAATCTACTTAGTTAATCTAAGCTAGATTTTTTAGGTATTGCTTCTATTATATAGAAATAACCTATTTTATATAATATTAATAAAGATTATATTATTGCTATAGGGGTAAAAAGAAATAACTTATATTTCTTCTAATTTTCTATTAATAATAACAATAAATATATATATAATACTATAACTAATAATATAAATAATATAAATAAAATATATAATAATAATAATAATAACCTCTAACTATAGCATTAACATCTTAGACATATTTATATATAAAGTCTTTTAAAATTAAAAGATAATACTATAATAAATATAAATAATAATAATAATAATATAACTTTACAGCTTTATAAAGCCTATTATAAGGGCAAATTCGTTACTAAGGCTAGTAAAACATAGGTTTATAATAAAAATCTAGATTATCTAGATTACATAGCTTCAGACTTATATAGGCTTATAACGCCTATTATATATAATAAATATATATATTTTATTATCTTTATAGATAAATATACCTATTTTATATAGGGAAAATTACTTAAAGATAAAGAAAAGTATACTATAAGTAAAGCTTTTCTTAAATTTCAAGCTGAAGTAAATAATAATAATAATAATAAAAGAATAAAAGAAATATCTATAGATAGAGGTAGAGAATTTAATAACAATCGCTTTAAAGCTATATATACTAAAAGTAGTATAATATATAATAAAAGACCTCTTTATATATATAAACCTAATAGACTTATAGAGCATACTATATATATTATAGTTAATAAAATAAGAACTATACTATATAATTTAAGTTTACTATACTACTTATAAAGTAAAGCTTTTTATACTACTCTTTATATATATAATAAAACTCCTTATAGTTTTTTAGAATATAAAACGCTTTATAAAATAAAAAATAATATAAAACCTAATATAAATAATATAAAAATATAGAGTAATATATATTACTATAAGAATAAAGATCCTAAGAATAAAAAACTAAACGTTAGAGTACGTTAAGGTTATATAATTAATTATAGATTTAATAAGTATAAGATCTAAGATATATAACTAAGAAGAGCTTTATAGTCTTAAGATATTAAAATCCTAGAAAATACCTTTATTTCTCATTATAAAGAGCTTCTTATAAATATAAATACCTACTTTAAGGATATTAATAGTAGTATTATGCTTAATAATAATAGATATAATATTACCTATAATAGTCCACTAAGAGATATTTCTAGTTAATCTATCTCTTATAGTAATAATCCTACTATAAATAGAGATATTACTATAATAAATAATACTCTTAAGAATCTAAGTAATAAAACTATTATTAATAATAATAATAATAATAATATAAATAAAAATAATATAAATAATAATAATAATACTATTAATAATAGTAATAATAATAAGACTAATATTAATATAAGTAGTTCCTATAATAATAGTCTGAAAACTACTAATATTAATAATAGAGAAATAAATAATAATAAAAAATCTAAGTTATTAATAGAGATCCCCTCTCTATTAGAAGAAGCTAAAAAAGACTATTAATAGGTTAATAATATAATTAATTTAACTAAAAGTACACTTTTATATACTATTTAGGACTACCCTACTCTTAGTATTTATAAAATAAATAATAACTATAACGTTTTAACTAATAATAATAGTATTATTAGAACTAATACTATTAATAATAAAGCTTCTTATATACTATTAGTTATTATATTAGAAGAGCTTTCTAATATAAAGCAAGCCTTAAATTCTCCTTATAAAGATAATTAGATTCAGGCTATATAACTAGAAGTAACTTAAATAGAAGATATAAAAACTTAAGAAATAATACCTATAAAAGATAATATTCATCTATTAAGCAGTAGATAGGTATATAAAATGAAATATAATAATATAAATAATACCTATAAATATAAAGTAAAATAGATTACTTAAGGTTTTAATTAATATTTAGGTATTAATTACTTAGAAACCTTTTCTACTACTTATAGACTAGAAAGCTATAGATTTATAATAATCTTAGCTATAAAAAAAGGCTAGATTCTTCTGTAATATAATATTATAACTACTTTTATCTATACTAATATTAATATAGATATTTATACTATAATACCTACTAGTTTTATATATAACTAATATATAAATAAATTAGAATTTAATTCTAATTATAATTATAAATCAAAAAATAAGTATTACTATAAGCTTATTAAAGCTTTATATAGTTTAAAACAGAGTCCTAAACTTTAGTATAACTACCTAAAAGTAATATTAATTAAATTAAGATTTATTATAAGCCTATATAATAAAGTAGTATTTATACTTAATAAGAATAACTATAAAGCAATAATATATTACTATATAGATAATATATTACTAACAGCTAATAATACTACTACTAGTGATTATATATATTATTAACATATAACATTCTTTTATAATAATAATAATAATATAAGAATAATAATAACGCTTAACTTACTTTAATAATCTTTATAAAATAATTAAATAAAGTTTAAGGTATAAAACCTTATATAAAAATACTCTATTTACTATAACCTATAACTATAATATTGATTATGTAATATATATAGTTATATAAGCACCTTATGTAATTAGTAGTTTAGTAAGTTATGTTTTAAGTTATCTTTCCCCTCACTTTTCCCTACTTTAGGGAATAACCTACTAATTATATTAATAATAATTATTATAATATATCTATTCCCTTATTATTATCTATATAATTAAATACCTATAAATACTTAGGATTATTACTTTTTATTATAATATTAGCCTAGCTATAACTTTATACTATATAGGCGTATATATTATACTTCTAAATATACTTATACTTATACTAATAGGTTATAAACTTAGCTTAGAAATAACCTCTATTCTTTCTACTTCTTTACCTCTCTCCTACTTATTTATAAAGTTTTACTTCTACTTAAGGGTTATATATATTAAAAATCGATTTTTTAAATACTTTTCTATTTATACTACTTTTATAGAAGCTAATATATTAACTAGACTAGTTATTTAGTTTTATAAGATATACCTCTTATAAATCTCTATAATAAATCTTATATAAATTAACTATACTTCTATTAATCTTTCTCTAAGTAGATAGTCTCTTATTACTACTTTATTTAATCTATATCTTTTAGATTATCTCTTTAAACTATTCTTTAGTCTATTACTTATATAGTTTAGACCTATATTTATAGTATACTAGACTTCCTTTTAACTAATTTACTATATAGGATATATATCTCTTCAGTTAGATATAGGTTTAACTAAAGAAAATATTAATTAAAAAGAAGGTTATAAAGAAAAAACTCCTCTTTTTTTAGAGTTAAACTTTAACTTTTTAGGTTTTTAACTTTTATAACGTTACTATAAGAACTACTATACTATACGTATAATAGCTCTTTAATATAATAACCTTACTATCTTTTATCTTTTATAAAGCTTATAACTATATACTATATCTTATTAAGGTAATAATAATAGATCTTAAGGTCTAGTTCCTTAAGCTTATAGGTTTAGAGAACTATAAAGTATAAGCTATATATATTAAAGCTTTATTATATAGTAAAGATATTACTATAGACCTTAATAAACTTATTTTTAATATTAATTTAGATAAAAACTATAAAGCTTTAAGCTATATATAGTTATTCTATAATAATAAGCTCCTTAGGGTTATAAAAGATAATAAAGACGCTTATATAGCTTAGAAGTATCTAAAAGCCTTATATAAGCTTATAGGTTTTATAAATAAGTTTTTAACTTATAAAGAGTTCTTTAATACTTCTTTAGATAACTTTAATATTATAGAAAACTATATAAATAAAATAAAAGAACTTATAGATAACTTATCTTATAATTAGCTTAAACTACTTAATTAAGTAATTATAGCTTATATACTTAATAGTTTAAATAAGATTTATAAGGTTTTTATAACTTCTATAACTTAGTCTCTTAGGATTAACCCTACTACTTATAACCTAGACTTTTTATATATTAATTTTATAGATAAGTATAAGAGAAAAAGAGGTAAGGAAGTAGTTAATAATATTACTACTAAGGGTAATAAAAATAAAAAATAAAATAAAAACTAGGAAAATAACTATAATAAAAATAAAAATAAAATAAATAAAAAACCTTAGAAAAAATAGAAAGGTTTATACTATAAAAATTATAAGAAAACAAACTATACTAAAGAAAACTACGCTTTTCTATATCCTAAAAAAGCACCTAGTTAGTAGAAAAAACCCTCTACTATAACTAGTAGTACTAAAAATAAGGATAAAGAAAAAGAAGTAGTTAATATAACTACTATAGATAATATTACCCCCTATATATCTA
>VNWT01000065.1:0-14690 GCA_009801095.1 Colletotrichum sp. COLG25
TTTAGCTAGTAGAGAATAAAATATTAGTTATAACTTTTTATTTAGTTTATTTTTTTTTTATATTTTTTTTCTAAAATTCTAACTCTTATATATATATTTTATTATTTATTATAACTTTAAAAAGGTCTTTAAATAAAAAATAGTTAAATAAAGAATAGTTTTTACTTTATTTAAGCTATAATATAATAAATCTTAGTTTTAAGAATTAATTAAAAATATTTAAAAAAGAAATAAAAATTAAATAAATAACTATTAATATAATAGATATTTAATATAAAATAAATAAAATAAAAAAAAAAGTAATATTAATAATACTTTTACTTTTATAATATATTTAAGAGATATTAATAAATAATAAGAATAAAAGATAATAGTAATAAAATAATAGATTTAATATAGATCTCTAGAAGATTTTAAAAAATAGATTTTAAGCTTTCTAAAAAGATTACTTAATATTTAAGCTAAAATAAGAAGTTAAAAAATATTATACTAAATTTATTATAATATTAATTTAAAGGAAAAAAAGAAGAAACTAAATAAATAAAAGGGGGTAATTTATACTTTACTAAAAGGGGTTCTATTAGAAGTAGAAAGTAGATAAAAAAAAGTAAAGAAGAGTAGGGATATTTAGTAGTAGAATATTTATTTAATCTATATTATAATCCTTATTAAAAAAGTTAAAGTAATTAATTAAGTTTAAGGCTTAAACTTAACTTAATTAACTAGTAATAGCTTTATACTTAATTAATTAATTAATTAAACTTAATAAGTTTACTTGCCTTACGGGGAGCGCTAGAGGGATCATTAGGTGATGCTAAGTAAGCAGCCATTGTGCAGCTGTAGAGAACGTAGAGTGACTTTGTTAGATGAGTGAAATTGTAATAAGGTCGTTGTTTGTAATAAGAGCTGTACGAAAACGAGTGAATACATATGAAAAGGGAAAAACCATGTTATATAGTTATTGAAGAGCTTCTCTTTGCTGTTGTTACCTTAGGTATCACAGCCTGATTTTTTTTTGGCTTTCCAGTACAGGACTACAAGGCGCGCTTCATCCAAGGTCCTGCGAATATCCTATACAGAGACTCGAATGGGTGGGGATTTCACCTCCTGGTTTCGAATAATTGAGCTTCCGAGAAGGCCCATAGCTGTGTGAAGAGGTTCCAGAGGAAGAAGCTTTAGCTGACGATAGATACCTACGCATATGAGCGGGCCAAATCCTGTGGCGCGAGCTGTTATGTCACGATGCTCTTTTCAACCAAAATGCGACATGTCTCGCTGGTTCTGCCATTGTGGTTGTTTGTGATGGGGCGTCAATCAACTGCTCAATGGGGACAGCCGTGTTCTGGTGGCAGTCCAGCCAATCATTCAATGCTCCTGTAAGCCTGCAGAGGTAGTCACCAACATCCAGGCTATGGGAAGTTATGCATGTAATTATCATGTCTTAGGCGGAAGCTAGTATTCGAATAACTGGCACAAGTAAGAATTACAGCTAGTCAAATTACAACTGTTGGATATCTCATCACACTGCTGAACTGCATGAATCAAGATTTGAAATGATCATCATTGGGTATTGCTTGCTCTTGTGCTATGTACCCGGCCCCTAGTAACCTCGCATGTCGCCCGCTTGCTATTCAGCAGGAGGTGTCCAAAGCTTCTCGGTTGCATTGGATGGTGACTTGGACTGCTTTTCATTCTCGTTCCACTATCATTGGGCTGTCCGAGCACGAAGCTCCTAAGACAGCTCCAGCCTCATGCAGACGAACATGCCTGCTCATCAGAGAGACTCAGACCCAGTAATCTCCCATTTGACGTCTCTGAAAAATTCCGTCTCTCTCGAAAGAAGCCCGTCGATGAGCTTCCGAAGAATGGTTCAGAGAGTCAACATCTATGCCAATTGGCCATCTGATTTTCTATCTTCCGGTGACCTGACTGAGATGCAACCCAGTTGAGCATGCTGATCTTTGTCCTTGAACTGTTCACACTTCTGCAACGCCGTTCAAGGTCCTTGTCTGCTGAATGCCGGGTTCGTCTCCATCGTACTCGAAATATGCTTCCTCAAAGCCGCCCACCGTCCAGCCGTCGCACTCGTCTCCTCCGCACCGGCATCTCCCATGGCGACATTATCACCACCGTCAACGTTCGTCGCAGAAGCAGCAGCAACAGGCACCGGCGCTGCCGGCACATTCGCCAGCGCCGCCATACTCGCCCCAAACCTCGCCATCTCCCCCCTGACAACCTTCTCCTTCCTCTTCAACGCGCCAGGCCTGCTCTTCAAACTCTTGTGGCGCACCTTGCCCTCGCGTAGCTGCTCGAGGCTGTGCGCCGTCTCGCCATCGTCCGCGAGGTCCGGCAGCGCGTCGGCGAGCGACTCCATCGTGGTCACGAGCTTCTTGGACGGGCGCCGGCGCTTGAGCGTCTTCTTGCTGCTGGCCTTGCTGATCTTGGAGACGAAGGCGGAGTGCTTCATCGTGCGCTTGTCTTTCTTGTTCGTGAGGAAGGCGTCGTCGACCTGGGCTTCGGCGCGGTGGGTTTTGTGAGGGGCGAGGGGGTGGATGTCGCCGCGGATTCGGGCCATGCGCTTCTCGCGGGCGGAGAGGGATGTTGGGGCGGTGGGAGCCTGAGAGGGTTAGCTTGATTCTTCGTGAGGAGATTTGAATTGCGGCGTACCATGATGGGTGTTTGCAACTTGAAATTCGCGATTCGAAGGCGTGGAAATTCGGTCGGCGCAAAAGTTGAAGTCGCTGGTTCGAGGTTGAGGAAGGCACTGGTCAGAGTTCTGGACTGCCCAAGCTTTCAAAAATTCGAGCTGGGGTCCGACAAAAGCGGGTCCATTCAAATCGTGGGGTCGGCGGTCGGGATTGGCCCCTCCGACTTTTGTATAAAATGCATAAATGCCCGCGCATGTGCGCGACTCACCCCGCCAAAGCTGTCACGGCCCCTCCAAGAAAGAAAATGGGCAAAGTCGAGGACCTTAGGCGAAAGGTCGCCGAAGCGGAGGCTGAGCTTCGAAACTTGAAAGAAGAGCTGGCACAAGCGGAGAAGGAAGTTCGTGACGAGCAGCAGCCGCAACCCTGGAAATGGCCCCTCTTGGCGGAGGAGTATGAGAGATACGGGCGGCAGTTGATTATCCCGGCTGTGGGAGTTAAAGGTTAGAGTGAGATGGTGACATGGATGAAGGAAAGACGCTAAGATATTGCAGGCCAACTGAGGCTGAAAAAGTCCAAGGTTCTCCTCATCGGCGCCGGTGGACTGGGATGCCCCGCAGCAGCTTACATCGCCGGAGCAGGGGCCGGGACTGTCGGTCTCGTTGACGGGGATGTTGTCGAGGTCTCCAACCTCCACCGACAGGTGGCGCACTCAACGGAGCGGGTGGGCATGTACAAAGTTGACAGCGCCATCGCATATCTCAAAGGGTAGAAGACCACAGCCGTCCCATGTGTCCTTGCATCTAATGACTGACATCGCAGATTGAACCCCACCGTCACCTATGAAGCGCACAAAACACATCTCACGCCTCAGAATGCCGAAGAAATCGTCTCACAATATGACATCGTCCTCGACTGCACCGATCACCCGACCTCCCGCTACCTCATCTCCGACATCTGCGTACTCCTCCAGAAGCCCCTCGTCTCCGCATCAGCGTTCCGAACCGACGGCCAGCTCATCATTCTCAACTCACCGGCTGCACCGCAGGGGAGCTTGGAGGGTGGGCCATGCTATCGATGTGTGTTTCCCAAGCCACCGCCCCCCGACAGCGTGGTCAGCTGTGGCGAGGGTGGAATCCTGGGCCCTGTTGTAGGAGTGATGGGTGTGCTGCAAGCCCTCGAGGCAATCAAACTCGTCGCTGCGGGCGCCGTTGATCCCGAGGTCAAGGTGAAAGAAGCAGCCGCGCCATCTCTATTGATCTTCTCGGGGGCTGCGCCATCGGGACCATTCAGATCTGTTCGTATGCGGGGGAGGAGGAAGGACTGCTTCGCTTGTTCCGCGCAGTCGACGTTGTCCCTGGAGACGCTAAGATCCGGTTCCTTGGATTATGTGTCCTTTTGCGGTGTCACTGCTCCTGTCAATATCTTGGGACCCGAAGAGCGGATCGCCGCTACCGAATATGAGCGTCTTTCAAAGGCAGGCTCTGCTAAGCATCTCCTTCTGGACGTGAGAGAGAAGGAAAACTTTGACATCTGCAGTATTGACGGCGCGATAAGCATACCGATCTCAACCTTCATGAAGGATACCCAATTAACAAAAGACGGAACACCACCACAGCCCGGGTGGATACCGACAGACTTGCCGGAAGACGCACCCATCTACTTGGTCTGCAGAGTGGGCAACGACTCCCAGCTCGCGGCAAAGCGCCTCAAAGACCTAGGCCTACACAGCAACGGCAGGTTCATTGGAGATATCAAGGGTGGCATGAAGGCATGGAAAGCTGAGATCGACTCGACGTTGCCGTTCACATGAAAAAAAAAAGAGATAGGAAAAGAAGAGTCAATGAGGTCTTGGTTTCAATGAAGTTGGATTTGTTCTGACAAGGGGGGACTGCCGTCATCATACATACTTTTCCCACGCGATACCCCTATTGCTACAAAGAGAGGAGGGCGGCCTACGCCCAAGAGCCATGATGAATCCTGATTAACCTTGAGAGATGAATACAAAAGTTTGTGTGCTGTCAAGCCGTGATGTGCCGAGTGGATGATGAGGTCGTCTTTTACACGAAGGTGACACGCTTGCGGTTGAAGGCACGCTGGTCCTTAAGCCATTGGCGGTAGCCTGCGACGCTGGAGATCTTCTCGCCGTAGAAATCAGGGACTTCGCAAATGTCAGCAAACAACCATCCGAGTACCAGAGATGAGGGTAACATACCAGGGTTACCGACGGAAGAGACAGAGGGGTCGACGCGGTTCTTCTTGATGCGAGCAAAGAACTCCTTCTCCTTCTACACGCAAAATTTCATCAGCATCCCAAACATCAGATCATTGGGCGCGTGCCCCGCACGACTGCACATGAAAATACTCACCACCGTCATCTGGTTCTTCCACCTCTTGTTCAGCGTGTAAAACACCAGCGATCCCACGCTCGGCCCAATCAGCCAACCCAGCGCACCGAAGCTCATCGTCATAAGACCAAGCGTGATGAAGGGGTCCAGCGGCACCTGCGAGACCAGGGGGTCCGCGACGCCGGTAGCGAGCACGCCCGCCCCGCCGACAAAGGACGCACCGAACGTCACGACGCTGAAGCCCAGCTGCCACCTGCGGCGGGACTTGCGCAGCGCGAAGAAGGTGTTCCAGTCGAGCCTGTCGCCCTGCTGCGCCGCCGTGGGGAACGCGGACTTTTGCGACGCCGCGGGGGAGGTTGCGGAGGTTGAGGCATTGCGCTGAGCGCAGGGCTGGCGGACGACGCAGGCGAGAATCGGAGAGGAGGACGAGAAAACGGCGCTGCTGCGGGCGAGCGGCGACGAGGGAGCGAGACCGATCGGGCGGCCGGCGGGGGTGGATGTCTTTGAGGTCGTCGAGTACGGGCATGCGATAGTGCGGGCGATGGAGGCGCGGGCGGCGCCCTGGCCGGCCAGGCGGAGAGCGAAAGTGCTCGTGGGAGTGAGCATCGTGTACGTGTGCTTGCGTCTCTGTGTGTTTCGTGGTGATCCGAGGAATTGAATTGGGTGGAGTGGAGATTTTTCTCCCGGTTGGTGTTTTCCTTTCGGAAAGAAAAATGACGAAGCTGCTGGATGGATGGAGCTTGCGATGAGGTCAAGCTCGGTCCACAAAGATTTGACGCCCACTTCGAGCGCCTCTCACAGCAGCAGCCGCCCAGCCGCAGCTAATGCACGGGCCGCTTTGCAGCACTTGCTTCCCCAGATTGAATGACCCTTGTGGCTGGCGCGCGTTGGGCTGGAATCCCGGGATTAAGAAGAGCCGGAATGACTAACTTTTGCTTATAACTAAAAGTTAAGTATAAAGAATAGGTTTAGTAAATAAGAAGTGTAGGCCTAGTATAGTATTAGGTTATAATATAGTTTAAGTAGTTAGAAAGTTAGTTACTAGTTATTTAATATTTAAAAAGCTAAGCTTTAATAAATAAAGCTTAATCAAAGTTTAAGTATTATTTAAATACTTATATTTAAAAGAATAAGTACTACTTATAAGAAATAATAAAGCTTAAAATAGAAGAAGTAGAAAAAAGTAAGGAAAACTTTAATTTTAATATTCTTTTTTTATTTATAAGCTTTAATACTTAGTTCTATTTATTTTTAAAGTTATGTTATACTTTTTAGACGCTTTTCTTACTAGGAAATAGTGCTGCGCTAATTTTAGTGGCAGCCTGTGCTGAGAAAAAGACTAATTTAGTTCTAAAGGCGTTAGATTTCCTCCCCTCTCCCACCTCACAAAGCAACCAGACCTCAACACGAAACGGTGCGTCCCTGCCGTAAAACGGCCGCGAAAATCATGTACGTAAATTCCTCGAATGCAGCGACCTCTCATGTCATCGAGACATTTTTTCTGACATCCGCAGCTGCCGGCGTTGACGAATTGTTGCGATTTCCCTGTCCCGCAGCGTGGTTCGGGGGTCGCGACAGACACGAGACGACACGAACTCCAAAACCGCGAACCCCTTCCGACGACCGGACGACGAAATTCCTCCCCCAAGCCTGCCACCAGGCCCGAAAACCCCTCGAAAAATCCCCTGCCGCATGGTCACTCTCAGAAGAAGGTGACAGCCATGTCGCGACGAACCACCGTCTGGTTCGGCCGACCCTCTCCGACCTCCCGCCAGCCCAACACCACCTCTTCTTCCTCCCACGTCGAGCTTGCCGTCGTCTTCAAAGACATCGCAACCTACCGCCCCTACACCCCCGGCACCGGCCCGCCGCTGCGCCCGATAACCCTCGTCCCCGTGCGCGACAGCACCGCCTACATCCGCGACGAGTTCTTCGTGCCGCCGCCGCTCTCGCAGGACGGTAAGAAGCGCCTGCAGTACGTCGTCGGCTGGAGCGACCTCCCCGCAGCGCGGCTCGTGGTCGACGCGGAGCGCGTCGCGGATTATGTGTCGCCCGCAGCGTACGAGGACTGGTGCGCCGCGCGCGCGGCCGAGCGGGACGAGGAGGAGCGCCGCAGGGAGGAGGAGGAGAATGTGCGCGCTGTGGCGGAGGCGGAGGCGCGCGAGAGGGGGATGCTGGTGCTGAGGAATGGGGTGAAGGATACGCCGCGGAAGGATGTTGTTACGGGCAAGAGGAAGCGCAGGACGAAGGCTGAGATGGCTGCTGCGAGGGCCGAGACGCCGGTGGAGGGGGATGCGAGGAGGAAGCCTGGCCGGCCGAAGAAGGGTGCGCCGTCGCTTTCGACGCCGTCAAAGGCGCGGCTGGAGGAGTTTCGGGAGCTGGAGACGGAGGTCGAGGGTGGTACGGAGACACCGGATGACGAGGAAGCCATCTTTCGACAGCTCAATGGGGACGACCCGGTTTCTGCGGCGGATTCTCTGGCGGAGGAGGAATACGATTCTAGGGAGGAGGGTATTACGTCCATGGGCTTGGAGCCGCCGGTTAAGAAGCGGAGGAGGATATCACCAGGCCCGGCGCTTTCGAGGTTGTTCCCGGGGATTGAGACGGACAGCGGCCGGAGCACACCTTTCGACTCGTCAAGAGGAGCTACGAGCTCACCAGCACTGCCGCCTCTACCTCCCACATCACAAGCAGCTCGACTACCACCTCAAACATTCCCTCCCGTACCACAAGCTTCAGCAACATACGAGTCCACACCTCCAGCAGGAGCGAAGAAGATCACACCCACCCAGCCTCCAATCCCACCCAAACGTTCCCATCTATCAATGAGAGACCCACCGTCATCATCATCACCACATCTCCAGCCAACATCCTCAAAAACCACAACACCAACACCAAAACAATGGCAACCACCACCAAACATCAAAGAGACAGCAATAACACCCCCAATCAACGGCGTCGCCATAAAATCAAAACCACGAACAAACTCCCTCTCCGGCACCGTCGTCTCGACCCCACGAATAACCGCCTCCGCCCCTCCAGCCCCAACAACAGCCATAACCCCACGAACAGGCTTCACGCCCGCAGCCCAAAGCGCAACCCCCTGGTCCCTATCCCGACCACAACCACCACCATCACAGCCCACGTCATCAATCGAACCGTCCACCACCCCGAAACCAAAACCAAAACTCCTCCCAAAACCCTGCCCCTCAAAATCAACAATCAACGTCCTCGACCCAGACCGCGACGAGCTCTCCGACGTCTACGAAGTCCTCCGCCTCGAAGGCCTGCAAATCCGCCACGTCCGCGGCAAACCCGTCCGCTACTTCGCCGTCCGCTGGAAGGGCAACTGGCCCCCCGACCAGAACCCCACCTGGGAGCCCGAGTCCAACATCCCGCGCTACATGACCAAGAAGTACCTCCTCAACAACCCCACCCCCGTCAAGGGCAAGAACGGCAACGGCACCCTCGACAAGTACCTCAGCCCCGGCTGGTCGCAGCGCAAGTACTCGTCCGTCTCCGAGGCCTTCGAGGGCGGTGACCCGGAGGTGGCGGCGGCGCAGGAGTTGCAGGATGAAGAGGCGATGGAGGACGAAGAGGAAGAGGAAGTGGAGGGAGATGGAGAGGGTGATGAGATGTTGGTCGTCACGGACGAGCCTCCGCCGAGAGTGCAGCCGACGCTTTCATGGTGATTCAAGCCGGAAGCCAATGAAGCGAGAGGGGATGTCCTGGGCCCGTCCTAGAGTTATGAGGACGGCAGTCACATGCCAGTGGCTCCAGGGGAGTGACAGAACCAAGCATGCTATTCTGCGATGGACCGAAAGCCAAGGTTTTCGGCGCTACGGTAGTCTTGTCCGGGCAGATAGGCATATGTATTCTAGTATAAAGCGTCCCAGCGGTCGCTATTCCAAACAATGAAATCATGCAATCATGACTAGGGGCACTGATGCAGGTCACGAAACTTGCCGCTGCACGAAGATTGATGATACTGCTGTTGGTGTTCTCTATCTACTACTGTGTCTGTCTGATGAACCATGCTCCCGCTTTACCACCGTCATGTGGTATATTGCTGGCCCACGACCAGAGATCACCTGAATATTACGCTGCTGTTTGCAGCAAAGCAAGTCCTTCGCTGTCCATACTAACCCCAATATTCGCCAAACGGCCTTCCAAATATGAGAACCAGGCCTTCCAACCGAACGCCTTACCAAAAGTGAGCCTGCGCAACTGGTCTCTTTCCAATCGCCTTGCTAGATGTCGCCTTTGTGTCTCTCGCAATCTTGGCAGCAAGCTGGTTGAAGCCTGCCTTCGAGATGCCACAGACTTGTCGTCCAGTATCGTCATCCATGATCGAGGGAGCAGGAGAGGAGTAGCCGGAGGTGCTTCCACGAGTTTTGCCACGCTTGTGTGGGGGTAGATTCTGCGTGCGTTGTACAGAGTTGTTCATATCGACGTTGGTGTCTCCGTCCAAAAGAGAGGGAATGGCCAGCCCCGAGCTGCTGCCAACGTGGTTGACGAAGACGCCCATTGGGACATGCTGAGAAGTGTCGTCGAGGGTGATGTATCCGCGGTTGACTTCCGAGAGAGGGGATTCGGCTGAGTAGAAGGAGGTGGTGAACGATGCCTGCCGCCGAATCTCCCTGGGCGTCGGGGTGTTCAAAGCCTGGTCGGCGTCTCCATCAAGACCTCCGTCGTCGACAACGATGCTCTATCATCGCACTTGTTAGTCTTGTCATCTTCCAGCTTCGCAACGTTGTCCTTCTTGCTTTTCAGGTAAAGATTCACCTTGCGCATATCAATGTCGCCAGTAGCGGCATAGAAAAGATCGGCAGTTGTCTGAGTCCACGGGTGGGGGCTGTGTTGATTGTGGTGCAGCCACTCCTTGCGTGACTCCGCAGGAGACTGCACCCAACTACCAAAATATTGGGTTTGGACAGCGCCAGACTCGGGATCTTTCCTGTGCAGCACTCTTCGGCGTTGATCCTTGTCGAAGGCCATGTAGGGCGTAAAGCTGTCCCAGTCCACTTTGTTTTCCCAGACGATGTTCTTTCTAAGATCTTGCTCATGAAAAGCGTCCGCATCATCTGGGTCAGCCGCTGCCATGACCTGCTCTTGAAGCAGCTCGCTGTCCAGCTTTCTTTGCTCTTCAGTCATGAAGAGACGAGCATTCTTCGGGTCCAAAATTGTCAAGTCAGACGTGGCCTTGATGGGCAGGAACGGAATCTGAAGGCTCTCAACAGGAGCATCGCAGGGGTCAGGTTTGAAGCACACGCCAGTGCCCTCTCGTTCTCCCTCAAAGAACTTGGACCGAAGAATGTACTCGCGAATGTTGATGGCACAACGAATGTCGGAGAAGGAGATCTCGAAGCTTCCGTCATCAGAACAGGCGAAGTGGGTGATTGTGTCGGCGAAGTTGTTGGACATTCCTGCGAACTCCAGAATAGTCTGCAAATGGATGACCGGAAAATCAGTGACAGACAGGCAGCGAGTACAGCCCTCACCTAGACGAGCCTGCAATGCATCGCTCAGGGGGAAGGAGTCGGTGGGGGGCATCGTCAGGCGGGTTCTGACAGATGTGGACTCGACGCAGAATCCGAATTCGCGGCATCGATTGAAGCGGTAGAACTCCATCGCATCCTCGGTATCGGCGAACTCGATGCAAGCAAGATTGTTGCGAGCCTCACCTCTACCCACCGTCACCGTATGAGCCTTCAGAATCTTACCGCCGCGGACGTGTTCGAGAATTCGCTGAACGTGGACCCCGTCGGGAAGACCTGACATGATGACCCTGCGAGATGCAACATCTGGGATGCCATCCTCTGTCATTAGCTTATGCCTGTTGTGTTGGCGCACAAACCGAATCCCATAAGTAAACATACCGGGAGTGTGACCGGTGCTTCGAGCTCCCTGGTGATTGCGCATGGCCTGAGCTTTCTGGAACTCAGATATCCAGAGCTGATCAGAGTCGGGACTCCAATCAAGTCCGCTAATGTCCTTTGGAGGACTTGCGAGGTCGTCGAAGGGGCTTTTGGGCTCGGCGGTGTGCGACTCGGTGGTTGACTGAGGCGTCAGTGACTCTTCCCGCTGCAACTTGGGGGTGGAGGGGGTCATGATAGGCAAGGTCTGGGGGCTTTGTGTGTCTGCTGGGTCGTCATCGAGAAGGTCTTTGGAAGCGTGATGGGGCTGGGGAGTTGATGGGCCTCTGATGGAGGAGACGGTGAAGGGGGATCCGATCTCGCTCTGAGACTCGTTCAGCTGACTTCCAGAGGCGCTCATGTCGGCAGCACCGTCAAAAGAGATCAAAAGCTCCGGATTGACTTCCTTTCCGGATTGATGCTCCTGCTTACCGCCATGCGGAAACAGATCCATGGTGGCGAACTCGGGAATATCCTGAGGATTCTTGGCAAGATGGTCGGCAGCGAAGAGTTGAATCTCCTTGATGCGTTGCGTTTTGTCGAGAACCTGACGTTGCAGGGTGTGAACCATGTTTTCAAGAGGTCTGACGCTCTTCTGGGACCCATCCAACTTCTTCTTGTACTCTTCAAGTTGTGGCTCCATGTCAGCCTTTTCCTCCTGAAGTCGAGCCAACTCCACATGGAGCTCTGCATTTTTCTCATCGACTTCAACAGCCTTCTTCTCGGAACCAAGTCTGCGCTTCAGCTCCTCGGCAAGCTGCTCTCTCAGTTCTCGAAGGCTCTCATCATCCTTGCGCGCCTTGAGCTTCAGCTTCTCGTTGACGGTGTCGAGATCGTCGTTCTCACGCTTCAGAGTCTCGTGACTGTGCTCGAGCTCTTTGACACGATTGGTGAGGGACTGAATCTGATCATCTCGGGAGTCGAGACTTTGGCGAGCATCGGTGTAAGAGGAGTTGCTGGACGAGGGGGCAACACGCTCTAGCCTAGAAATTTGTTAGCCATGACATTCGGACCAAATGGATTGCATCGCAGATGCTGATTGCGGGTCACTTACTCCAGAGGCACAAAAGGCTGGGCACTCGGGTCAGGAGTCTTGGTCGCCTGAGGATAGTTGTACAGGGACGAATTCTGCTTGTCTCCCGGGAGGGGCGCATCAGGCTGAGGAGGCACCGGTTGGTTGGCCTTGGAGGGGCTGTTGTCCGCAGTGCCGGATGGGCTGGTTGCGAAGTCTCCATCGGAAAGATCAATAAGGTCAGCCGGACCCAATTTCGAGGAAGGCGCAGTTGTATGGTGATTGGCAAAGTCGTCGCCAGCCTCACTGGCGTCGTCGTCGTTGAAGCCGTCGTCAGTTGAGGCGTAAATGACATGATCGTCGCCGCTCTCGGCCAGGGTCAGGCTCATTTGGAAAAAGCTGCCCGCCATGATGTAGGGTGACGTGTGGGGTCAGAAAAATGGAATGTCGTGTTGTGGGTGCGAATTGCGAGTCGAAATGATGTGAGGTTGCTTCTGGAAAAAACTGCCGAGAAACCAAAGTTAGTTTACGAATATCGCCAATTTTAGAAAGAGTAGGAAGCAAAACAAAACTGCTGGTGGCCATGGACATGGCTTGCCTTCTGTGTAATGCGACAAATGGAGTGGAGAGTGCCCGAGTCCCGACCACGGTGTTCACCAAGTCCGAGACCGTCGAGTTGACGATTGTGATGGACGAAGGTCAAGTGATGTGGTGGTTTGAAGTAGAAACGAGAGAGGGAATTTGGCGTGGAGGAGACCTGGGAAAAGAAAGAAAGGTGTTGCCAGACTGCCACAGGTAGGCGCGTGAGATGGCTCCTTCTCAGCGGCAGTTAGGGACTACAACACGCTGCAAGGAAGGGACGTTTCAGGGCAGGAGAGTCCGAAAAGAACAGGTGAGGTAGGTATTGGCGGTGAGGTGGTTATTGACTTCCGACTTCCTCTGATGGGAAGATGGGCAAAGGGTGAACTGGGCAGCGGCCACCAAAGCAGATCGCGTCGAGCGATGTAAGGTGTAAAAGGGAAGACCTACCTTCGATATGATCACCCTGGGGAGGCAATTCAAGTGCGATCCAACTGAGCTACTTCTGAAGCTGAAAATGATGCTTTGGTGTTTCTAGTAGGTTGCTTCTTGTGACGTTGTTTGGTGATGTCTGCGCGCTGAAAAGACAGGTCCAAGTCGGAGAAGAGACGGAAAGCTGGGCCGAATGGCAGGAAGAGCCGACGTCGACTCGGGGCGCTCGATGATGCTCTCGACTGCTTGTAGGTTGCGTATCGGAAAGACTGCCGATGTTTCGGTAACGAAGGGCGGTCGCGGTACGAATATTGCTGCGGCAGGCTGGAAGAGAGGGAAGGTTGCCGGTCAGGATGAGGGCGACTTGGATGATCTACCTCGACATTTGGTGACCAAAGTGAGGCAGAGAGCAGCAGCTATCCGAAGTCAGCTTGAAGTCACCCTTCGGTGGAGGAAGGGAAGAAGTTGAGGGAGAGAGAGATGAGAGGTTCCCCAAGGAAGGTTTGAGATGTTGAGTAGGAAGAGGAAGCAGAGGAAGAGAAGGAGAGATCTCTGCCCTCCATTTCAGCTGAAGAAGACCTTGAAAAGACTTCCCCGACTGAAGAAATCAAGATCATGGTGAAAGTGAAATGAAATCTCTGAATGAAGCGGGAGCTTGCCTCAGATCAAGTTTGGAAAGGTGAGAGATATCTGTCGAGGCTTGGGGCAGGTGAATCTTGGAAACTCGACAGTATCCGACTGCCAAACTCAAAGTGATATGACGCACGTTCAGAGCCAATGTCCTTTGGGCTTCAGATGGGAATCCCAATGTCCTGGCCCAACTGGCATGAGGGAAGATTCCCACACAGCTGGGATGTCAGTCACTTGGTGGACAGAAGCCCTGGATTGCGTGAGACTTAGACAGGGAATGCCATCTCATGAATAATTTGCACCCTTTGAGGTATTGGAGCAGGTCTGGGTGATCAAGCTGGGCATGAAGGAGTCTTGCATTATCTGCATGAAGGATTCCTGCAGGTACAGACATGCAAGTGTTGCTCATGAAAGAGATTCAACTGCGGCTGCATACTTGAGGTCTCAGTATTCAAGCAGAGATGGTTGTTGGGTCAAAGAAGAAAAGGCCTGTCTCGAGAAAGCTTCTCTCTGCCCCTTTTATGACCTCCCTTTGAGACATGCACCTAACCGATCCATCCCGGATGACTCTATCTTCCACTTTGCATGTCAAAGGAGGGACAACAAAATCTCTGCCCATCCAAAAGTGGACTGCATCAGTCAATCTTATGCTGTCTCACTCTCCGCTACTTTGTGGACAAGGGTGAGCACCGCCGCCTTCTGGAACCTAGTCTCAGGAATCCCCACGATGCTGCCGTCTGTCGAAAAAGGGGCTCGCACTCAGCAAACTCTCATAAACGTCCTCGTCAGTTACTACGAATAGAGTTTGGATGCCGTTAATGAGGGTAACCACATCGCGTAGTAGAATCCTCATCTCCCGACCCCTTCATAGGGGAGTAGTGTGGTGGCTCCTAGGTGCGACATCGTCCGCTCTCGAAGACGTCAGTCAAGTGAAAGTCCAATTCCAAACGCAGGTATATGGCAGTTTCATACGGTTTGATTGTGCAGCCTTTGTGCGTATCGAGCAATCTTCAGCAGGGTCATTCTTCATCCATGCAGGCTGTGATGTGGGAGCCGAAGTGCTCGTCTCGAGGGACAGACACACATGACTTGCTTAGACGAACGCTATGCTTTCAATGGTAACATCGGT
>VNWT01000066.1:0-13780 GCA_009801095.1 Colletotrichum sp. COLG25
CTAAAGTATAATAACTTTTAATCCTAAACCTAGGTTTAGAAATTTATATCCCTAAAATATAGTAACTTTTAATCTTAAACCTAGGTTTAGAAATTTATATCCCTAAAATATAGCGATTTTTAATCTTAAACTTAGGTTTAGAAATCTAGATTACTAAAAAAAGAAGCTAGTTTTTATTTTAAACTTAGGTTTAGAAATTTATATCCCTAAAATATAGTAACTTTTGATCTTAAACCTAGGTTTAGAAATTTATATCCCTAAAATATAGTAACTTTTAATCTTAAACCTAGGTTTAGAAATCTAAATCCTCAAAATATAGCGACTTTTAATCCTAAACCTTAGGTTAGAAATCTAGATCCTTAAATTATAGCAACTTTTGATCCTAAACCTAGGTTTAGAAATTTAGATTATTAAGAAAAGAAGCTACTTTTCATCTTAAACCTAGTATACTAACGATTATTTATAACCTATAAAGGCTTATTTTTACTTATTTCTTTCTTTATCTAGTATTATTTAGTAGTATCTATAGTTTATTTACTACTATATTCTTTATAATATATTATCCTTATATTTTAGCTATAAAATGATACTATAATATTTAATATTATTCTTCTCTTTAACTAAGTCTACTTTATTAATCTTTAGCTTTATTATAGCTGAGATATTTCTTTATATAATTTTCTATTTAGTATAACTCTATTGCTTTAAGAGCTTATTCTTTAATAGTAGTGCTATTATTTAGCGTTATCTAGCGTTTATTTGCTTTTTCTAGCTATTAAGGCTAACTTTTAAAGCCTTAAGAGCTTGTTTCTATCTTATAGTCTTATTACTTAGTGCAGCTTAAGATCTATTTAAACCTTCCTATCTATATTTATTTTAACTAAATTTCTTCTTTTATTATATATATATTAGATATAAATAATTATACTTCTAAGGTGCTATTAAGGAGTTATATTTTATAGTATAGCAGAATATTGCTATTATCTATATTATTAGAAGTCTTTTTTTATTTATCCCCTATCTCTATTATTTAGTATTACTTAGTGTTTATTTAACTTTTATAACTATTAGGAATTAATTTTAAGCTTTAAGATTTAGTTTCTACCTATTAGATCTATTAGTTAGTAAAGCTTAAGGATAATTTAGACTATCCTATTATATGCTAAGGATTAACCTTAAGCTTTAGGATTTAGTTTTTATCTATTAAGCTTATTACTTAGTAAAATCTAAGGATAATTTAAACCTTCTTATTATATGCTAGGGATTAATCCTAAGCTTTAGGATTTAGTTTCTATCTACTAAGATTATTACTTAGTATAGTCTGAGGTTTATTTAAACCTTCTTATCTATATTTATCTTAGCTATATTAGATATAAATAACTATACTTCTAAGGTGCTATTAAGGGGTTTTTAAGCTAAGTATTAAGAGCTAGTTTCTATTTATTAATCTTATTGCTTAGCGATATTTATACTTAACCTAAGTATATTAGTTTAATATTATCTACTACTTCTATTATCTAAATATTCTTATTAATATACTATAAGATAGCTATTAGTAATATAAATCTATAGATAAGCTGCTCTTTATAGTATATGCTATACTAGATACTTAAATAAGTAAACGTATTTATTAAGTATATTTACATATTAGACTAAGCTTTTAGATTCTACTTACTTATTTTAAAACTATAAAGGAGTATAGATATAAAACCTGCTTAAAACTATAAAGTAGTATAGATTTATAAATCTATAAAGCCCTTGAGAAATATATTAAGGTAAAGAATATATAATAACTATATATTATGTTTTATAGTGTAGAAAAATACTACTATTATCTATATTATTAGAAGTCTTTATCTATTTATCCTTTATCTCTATTATTTAGTATTACTTAGTATTTATTTAACCTTTTAAGCTACTAAGGTTTTTACTTAAGCTTTAGGAGCTAACTAATTTAAAGCTAGTGATACCTACCCTTTTTAAGTTTATTAGAGCTATAGATAAGATTCCTAGATTATGCTATATAATTAATAGGAAGGGTTAGTATAGATTAACCCTTATATACCTACTCTAGGGGATTAATCCTAAGCCTTAAGATTAAGTTTCTATCTATTAGGACTGTTACTTAGTGAAGTTTAGGGATAATTTAGACCTTCTTATTAGGTGTTAAAGATCTATCTTAAGCCTTAAGATCTAGTGAAGCTTAGGGTTTATTTAAACCTTTCTATCTATATTCTAAATTTTTCTTAGCTAAATTTCTATATTTATTATACTAATATTAGATATAAATAACTGCACTTCTAAGGTGCTATTAAGGGGTTATATTTTATAATATAGTAGAATATTGCTATTATTTATATTGTTAGAAGTCTTCCTCTATTTATCTTCTATTTCTATTATTTAGTATTACTTAGTGTTTATTTAACCTTTATAACTACTGAGGTATTTATTTAGGCTTTAGGAGCTAACTAATTTAAAGCTAGTGATGCTTATTTTTTTTAAGTTTATTAGAGCTGTAGATAAGCTTCTTAGACTATATAATATAATTAATAGGAAGGGTTATTATAGATTAACCTTTATATACCTACTCTAGGGGATTAATCTTAAGCTTTAGGATTTAGCTTCTATCTATTAGGACTGTTGCTTAATAAAGTTTAAGGATAATTTAGACCTTCCTATTATATATTAGGGATCTATTTTAAGCCTTAGGATCTAGTGAAGCTTGGGGTTTATTTAAACCTTCTTATCTGTATTCTAAATTTTTCTTAGCTAAATTTCTTTTTTTGTTATATATATATTAGATATAAATAACTGTACTTCTAAGGTGCTATTAAGGGGTTATATTTTATAGTATAGTAGAATACTGCTATTATTTATATTATTAGAAGTCTTCTTCTATTTATCTCTTATCTCTATTATCTAATATTACTTAGTATTTATTTAACTTTTATAACTACTAAGGATTAATCTTAAGCCTTAGGATCTAATTTTAATCTATTAGGCCTATTACTTAGTGAAGTCTAGTGATAATTTAGACCTTTCTACTATATATTAGGGATTAATTATAAGCCTTAGGATTTAGTTTCTATCTATTAGGCCTATTGCTTAGTAAAGCTTAGGGATAATTTAGACCTTTCTGCTATATATTAGGGATTAATCTTAAGCTTTAGGATTTAGTTTCTATCTACTAGGTCTATTGCTTAGTTAAGTCTAGGGATAATTTAAACTGTCCTGCTAGGTGCTAGGGATTAATCCTAAGCCTTAGGATATAGTTTCTATTTAGCAGTTTTATTCCTTAGCGTTATCTGCTATTTCTATTATTATAGTATTCCTAATAGTATACTATAAGATAGCTATTAGTAGTATAAGTCTATAGATAATCCTCTCCCTTATAGCGTATGCTATAATAGATACTTAAATAAGTAAGCGTATTTGTTAGGCATATATATCTATATGCTAGATTAAGCTTTTAGATCCTGCTTGCCTATATTGAAATTATGAAGGATTATAGATATATAATGCTATATACCCTCTTAAGTTTCTAGATAAATTTGATATAGGTCTTAGAATGTTTTAGTATTCTATATAGCCTTTAAGAAATATGCTATAGAATATGCAGTAGCTATATATTATGTTTTACTATAGGAAAGAAAAGCTATATTATCTATATTGTCTGAAGTTATTTTAAGTTTATTCCCTATTTTAATCGTTATAGGAACGCTCTGAAGATAGTTTTTATTTTATTATAGATTAGAGACCTTCCCTTATATAGTATATAAAACTTTATGATTTCTTTATAGAAAGTTGTTATAAGTAATCTAGGTATTATTCTATTAGTATATAGGCTAGTTTGAATAGGTTAGTTTAACTAGGCTAGTTTAAACCCTTCTATACTATAGATTAGTAGTGCTATATATGCTTTAAGAGCTTAGTGTTGTCTGCTATCTTTGTTGTTATAGTATTCCTATAAGTATACTATAGAGATATAAAACCTAGGTTTAGAAAGCTAATTTAGTGGGTAGTAGCTACTGAAGTCTTAAACTTAGGTTTAGAAATTTGTATCACTAAGAAATAGCTACTTTTTATTTTAAACCTAGGTTTAGAAATATATATTACTAAAAAAGCAGCTACTTTTTATCTTAAACCTAGGTTTAGAAATTTATATTATATCTTTGTTATTTAGTATTACCTAATATTTATTTAGTATTAAGTATTAGTAGGGATATTAATATTATATTATTTAGCTTTATTCCTTATTATTGTTATCTACTAACTATTTCCCCTATTATTATAGTATCTTTTTATAAATCTAAATTTAAAGTAAGCACTTAATCCTCTTATAATATATAGGGGCTTAGTACGTACTAAGGTGTAACTTATAAGAGATTATTAAGCTTTATCTAAGAAGTAATAATTACCTTAGAGAAAGTAGAATTTGTTTTATGAAGTGGTCTTTATATAGTAAACCCTTTTAGATCTCCTTTTTATTAAGATCTTAGCTTTCTATCTATAGTAATAAGTCCTTTACCTCTTAACTTTATTCTTATCTATCCTTACTTAGTATTTATTTATATCTCCTTATTACTAATTATTAATCCTAACTCCTTAAGTAGATATTCTAATTTATATAGTATCTATAAGAAGATATATAAATCTACTAAGTATACTTAGAAGTAAGAATCTGAAAATCCCTGTTATTTCTTTTAACTTAGTATCTAAGTACTACTTAGAGAGCGTTATAGTGATAATAACTCTTCTAGTTTATAGAAAGCTTATAATATAGGTAGTATATATTATTTGTTATCCCTATTATTATATTATTCCTATTAGTATACCTTAAGAAGACTATAAACCTAGAACTTTATAAATAGAGCGTAACTCCTAATAGATACCTAAATACTTAGGTGTATTCTTTAGGCTTTTCTATCTAAAAGAAGAAATTACTAATAGATTAGTGTAGGTTTCCTAAGAGCTAGTGAGGAGACTATATATTTATAATGAAGATGGATCTAAATACTTAATCTATTTGCTAGAGAATATGCAGTAGGTTGTTTTTATTTATAAGGTTTACGAATTAATAGCTCTATTATCCTATATTATTTAGCGATTATTTAGGTCTTTATAGTAGGAAGATTAGTTTTTAACCTTTATAGGTTAAGCCTATATAGTATTTTTATTATTTAGTGTTTTGCTATACTTATTTATATCTAAACTTCGCTTTATGCTAGCCTAATCTTTAGTAATAAGATATACTAACCTTAGGTTTAAAGGTTTATATCACTAGCTAGTAGCTATCTTAATATTAAGATTAGGTTTATAGAATTATATTATTAGCTTATAGCTATAGTAATTATAAACCTAGGTTTAGGAATTTATATTATAGGATAGTAGCTGCTTAAATCTTAAACTTAGGCTTAAGAAACTACCTTAGTAGTCCTAAGCCTTAAGGAATATAAATATATTATACTAATGCTTATATTCTTATAGTTCTTAACTAAATGTAATTAGTAGATTATATATGCTATATTATGCTTGTTCTATTAATACTCCCTCTACTGCTATATATCTATAGCTTTAGGAGTATCTTTATGCTATAAGTTATAAAGTAACCTTATTATCTAGTGTTATTAAGTATTAATTTAATCCTTATTAATAGTAGAGAACGCTTTATAGCCTTATTTACCTATCTAAATATTATATAATCTAAAGATATCCCCTATAATTATTATCTATTAATTATTCCCCTTATTATAAGAAGAATCAATCTAAAGCCTCTATATTGCTCTTAAGCTGCCTTTTATCTAATCTTATAGTAGAAACCTTTATTTATATAGTATATATAAAAGAATCCCTCAGCTTATAAAACACTATAGTGTAACTAAATATGCTTGTAGCTTCTTAGTTATCTAAGGTGGTACTTAGTAGGCGTTTAGTTTAGTATACCTTATTTTACTTATAGATAACTTAGAGGATAGGTGATATGATTCTCTAGTGTTATCTATTATCTTTATAGTCCTATTATTCCTATTAGTATACTTTAAGAAGGCTATAGTAGCTAGTTATAAATAAATGTAATACTTCTTAAAGTATACCTCTCCCTAATTCCTATATAGCTAAGTATATTTATAGAGCTTATCTTTACGCTAGAGTAGATATTATCTTAGGTTCCTAATAGCTAAGAAGGAGTCTGATTATTTATATCTAATATTTATATAAATCCTTAATATATTTACTATAGAATATATAGTTACTATACTGTATGTGTAGGAAGTATATGCAAAAGATAATATAGTTATTTAGTAGTATCTATTATCTCTATTATTATATTATTCTGATTAGTATACTATAGAAAGGATATAATAGCTAGGAATCTATAAGTTAAGTGCTTTATAAGGTGTAGCCTGATGAATATAACTGAATAAGATATAGTTCCTACTGAATATAGCGGCTAGTAAGAGTAATTAGGTTAGTTTTTTCTTAGAGCTGCTAAGAAGTAGAGATATTTATATCTACTATAAGTATATATATTTCATATATTTCCTATATAATAATTAGTACTTATACTTTTTATCTCTTAGATATATAATAATAGCTATCTTATGTTTAGTATTTAGCATTAATTAGTAGTAATTTAGATCTTTTTACTGAGAAAAGCTATTATTAATACTAATAAGGCTTAGCTTATATAGCGTCTCTATTATCTAACCTTATTATTTATTTATTCTAATTTACTTAGTTATTATAGTAGAAAGCTAGCCTTATAATTTCTATTATTTAGTGTCGCCCTATATTTATTTATTACCTCACTATATATAGGCTTTATTCTATCTAAAAGGATATTTTAAACCTAGCTTTAGAAAAGCAGTAGATAGAATCTTAAACCTAGGTTTAGAAATATATCTTAGGAAAACGCAGCAAATAAAATTATAAACCTAAGTTTAGAAATACAACTTAGCAAAATATAGCAAACAAAATCTTAAATCTAAGTTTAGAAATATAACTTAGCAAAATATAGCAAATAAAATTATAAACCTAGGTTTAGAAATATAACTTAGTAAAATATAGTAAATAAAATCCTAAACCTAAGTTTAGAAATATAGCTTAATAAAACGCAATAAATAAAATCTTAAACCTAAGTTTAGAAATATAACTTAGCAAAATATAGTAAATAAAATTATAAACTTAGGTTTAGAAATATAACTTAGTAAAACATAATAAATAAAATCTTAAACCTAGGTTTAGAAATATAACTTAAGAAAACATAATAAATAAAATTATAAACCTAAGTTTAGAAATATAGCTTAATAAAACGCAGCAAATAAAATCCTAAACCTAGGTTTAGAAATATAACTTAGCAAAACGCAATAAATAAAATTATAAACCTAGGTTTAGAAATATAATTTAGCAAAATATAATAAATAAAATTATAAACTTAGGTTTAGAAATATAACTTAAGAAAATATAGTAAATAAAATTATAAACTTAGGTTTAGAAATATAGCTTAATAAAACATAATAAATAAAATCCTAAACCTAAGTTTAGAAATATAATTTAGTAAAATATAATAAATAAAATTATAAACCTAGGTTTAGAAATATAATTTAGCAAAATATAGCAAATAAAATCTTAAACTAAGGTTTAGAAATATAGCTTAGCAAAACGTAGTAAATAAAATTATAAACCTAAGTTTAAAAATATAACTTAGCAAAATATAATAAATAAAATCCTAAACTTAAGTTTAAAAATATAGCTTAATAAAACATAGTAAATAAAATCTTAAACTTAGGTTTAGAAATATAACTTAGTAAAATATAGTAAATAAAATTATAAACCTAGGTTTAAAAATATAACTTAATAAAACGTAGCAAATAAAATCTTAAACCTAAGTTTAGAAATATAACTTAGGAAAACGTAATAAATAAAATTATAAACCTAGGTTTAGAAATATAGCTTAATAAAATGCAGTAAATAAAATCCTAAACCTAGGTTTAAAAATATAACTTAGCAAAATACAGTAAATAAAATTATAAACTTAAGTTTAAAAATATAATTTAGCAAAATATAGCAAATAAAATCCTAAACTTAGGTTTAGAAATATAACTTAGCAAAATATAGTAAATAAAATTATAAACCTAGGTTTAGAAATATAACTTAGGAAAATATAGTAAATAAAATTATAAACCTAGGTTTAAAAATATAGCTTAGCAAAACGTAGCAAATAAAATCCTAAACCTAGGTTTAGAAATATAACTTAATAAAATATAATAAATAAAATTATAAACCTAAGTTTAGAAATATAACTTAGCAAAATATAGTAAATAAAATCCTAAACCTAAGTTTAAAAATATAGCTTAGTAAAATATAGTAAATAAAATCTTAAACCTAGGTTTAGAAATATAACTTAGCAAAATATAGTAAATAAAATTATAAACTTAGGTTTAAAAATATAACTTAGTAAAATATAGTAAATAAAATTATAAACCTAAGTTTAGAAATATAACTTAGCAAAATATAGCGAATAAAATCTTAAACCTAGGTTTAGAAATATAGCTTAGTAAAATGCAGCAAATAAAATCCTAAACCTAGGTTTAGAAATATAACTTAGCAAAATATAGTAAATAAAATTATAAACCTAAGTTGAGAAGTTTAGTAGCTACTAGAATCTTAAACCTAGGTTTAGAAATTTATATAACTAAAAAGTAGTAACTTTTAATTTTAAACCTAGGTTTAGAAATTTAAATTACTAAAAAACAGCTACTTTTCATTTTAAACCTAAGTTTAGAAACCTACTCTAGTAGCTAGCACCCTCTTATATAGCTATAAGCTAAAAGGATTCTAACCTTAGGTTTAGAAATCCAGATTAATAAGTACTAATTACTAAGATCTTTAACCTTTAAGCTTAATCCTTATTTATTATCCTTATTATCTAGCATTATTTAGTAGGTATTTAGACGTCTTATTAACCTTTAAGATAATTTTACCTAGCTTATTATAATTATACCTTATGAAGTATATATATTTATACTTAAAGTAGGTATAAATAAATAAGTAGTTATATAATATATAGTATAATATAACACTATATCTTATACTATAGGTTGAAAAAGAGCTTTTATATCACTATCGTCTAGCGTTATCTTATGCTTATTTAACCTCTTTAGCTACTAAAGTATAGTTCTAAGCTATAGTATAAATAATAGAAAACTAAGGATATAGAAGTAGGATATAAAAGAGGTAATAAGAATCTTTAGAAATAAAAAGGTAAAATACTTTACAAATAAAATATAACCCTAAAAAAGAATATATTAAGATAAAAGACTTAAGGTAGGGTAACTTCTTACTATTTTATAGATAGATTATATAGAGAGAGAGAGAGTATAATTAGCATTAGTAATATTCACTTAGTTAAGATATTAAAATAAAAAATATAAAAAAACCTAAAAAATAAATTAGTTATGCATAAATAAATATAGGAAACTCAGAAACCTAGTTGAAATATCTAAAACTATAACTATAAACTTAAAATATAGTAGTATATCTTCTATATAACATCTAAAGTTATTTATATATAAGATCTTCTTCTAATATCTCTCCTAAAGTAAGCTTTATCTACTACCTTATTCCTAACCTACATTAGCTCTAGGAAAACCTTACGCTAGTAGAGCTAACTATACCTAGATAAGTTAGCCCTATAACTATTATATAGAGGTTAAATAGCTAAATAATCTCTTACTAAGACCTTAATAGTTTAACCCCTATATACCTCTTTAGGTTAGGTATATACTTCTATCTCCCCTCTTAGATTATAATACATAATAATTTATAAGTAAGCCTAGGTATATAATATACCTATAAGCTAGCTTTCCTATAGGCTTAATAAATAGTTATTCTTCTTCTTATTTAACTAAGGTTATCCTATATTATAAGAATCCTCATAAAAGCTATACCTACCTACTCTCTTTTCCTCCTCCCTCTTCTATATTATCCTCTACCTATTTTCTAGTAGAGACTATATTCCACTTAGTAACTATAAACATTTCTATATCTTATAATAGCATAAATAAAGGAAGTAGATATTCTATAGAAGCATAAAGCCTACGCTAGCAAACCTATATGCATAACTAATAAATAAACTAAGCTAGAAATTAATAAAACGCTTAATAAGTCTATAAAAAACCTACCTTTCTAGGATAGTAAGTTAGTCTTAAAACTTATAAAGGAGTACTATATAGTATTAGCTTATATACCTATCTACACCCTCTCCCTAACCTAGTCCCTAAGGTATAACTAGCTAATTAACTATATATAAGTTAATAGGCTCTAAAAGATCTTCTATAGCAGTATATTTAACTGCATAGTAATTAAAAACTAAATCCTACTCTTAAGTTTAAAAGTAGAAGTCGAAAAGATATAACAGCATACTAGTAGCTAAGTATCTAGCCTAGCAGGTAACTAAGAGGAGCAGCTTATTGAGGATTTCAGAGCGTAGGATAAAATTAATAACAGCTGCAAACTAGAGATTTTAGCTGGGCAGTATAGGGTTGAGGCTTTTAAAGCTTATATAGAGGAGATAGGAGGTAGTAATAAGGAGCTATAGTAGGCTTATAATATCTATAATAAAGGTATATCACCCTTTATACCTATATCCTCCTTAAGAAGGCTTAGCTAATATTTATATTAATCTATAGATTATACCCCTAATTATATTATTATTAACCTCTATATAAACTACCTAAGTGTAACTCTCTTAGATAGCTATAGCTAGGTTTAAGACTAGCTTATTATAGCAGTAAAAGAGGATAAAAATCACTTTAATAATAAGATATCTAAGATTATAAACTAAATATCTATAGCTCTAAACCTCATAGTAGATAAAAAGTTCCCTATCCTCTAACTCACTATAATTTAGAAGAATAAGAAATAGAAGGAGATAGTTACTATATAGTGTAGTATATACATTAAAAAGGATATATTTTTAATCTCTACTTAAGAGCAAATAATTAGCTATAAAACCTATAAGGTATAAGAACTAATAAAGAGCATAAACTAATAGTCCTAACTATATATTAGTTTTTCTTCTCTATCTTCTATAAGATTTCACAAACCCTTATAAAGCTCCCCCCTCTTACTAAAACATATATTATAAGTATAGATTAGAAAATAATATTAGAGGAACTCCTATAAAAATACTATAGGAAATATATCTAAGTATTATTCTACCTATACCTATTTACTTCTAAGAGCCTTAGTAGCTAGTATAAGCAGCATCCTAACTTCCTCACCCTCTTAGATAATAATTAGTACTTTAATATATATAAAGTAATTATTAGTAATTAAAACTTATATTTCCTTAGCCTCTTCTATATTATAGATATTAAGAAGGATAAGCGCTATATCCTATTAGATATTATAATATATATTGTTTTCTAGGTTACTTTTACGCCTAAGGAGGTTAGTAAAAGAGCGCCTAATAAGCTGTCCTTAGCAGCTAATATTACTAAAACTATTACTCCTATAGAGGATTATATGAAGTAGGTAGTAAGCAAAAGAGATAATAGCTTTAACTTAGCAGACTATAAGAGATAGTAGGGGGACTTATTAATAATTATTATAAATATAGTTAAATAAGATATTCTAAGCTAAATCTTATTAAATATAGCTAGTTTTAAACGAATAGAGCATATTTACCTCCTAAAAGAGGTCTTAGTGGGGAGCTTAAACCCTAAAGGTCTTAGGGTAATAGCTACTATATATAGTAAGAGATTCACAAAATCTAGCCTATAGGCGCGCCTCTTCTAGTCTATCTACTAGATCATAAGGGAAGAATTATACTTAGAATAGATAATAGATATAGAGTAGAGTACCTAAAGTGTAGCTTATAATAGCATAATAGTTAGCTTATTCTTTGCTTTTATAGATAATATACTAGAGGTAAAAAAGGATATTATTTTTAGCTAAAAAATCTACTTAGTAGTATTTAAGGTAATCCTAGCCTTATAGTTTGCTGAGGTAAAAAGTAGCCTATCTGAGAAAATATAGCACTTAGACGTCTAAATCTTATAGGAGAAGCAGCTAGACCTAAATAGCGCTAATAGGATAGATTCTAATAGAAGAGAAAGCAGGGTAGAAGATACTAATCTTAATAAGGCTAGAGATAATATAAAGCTCTCCCCCCTACTAAGCATATAAGCTAGCACCTATAGAGGTAAGGCTTATTAGGAAAATAGCATTAGCAGCAAAAGTAGTAGTAATAGTAATATCTAAGGCTATATAATAAATAAAGTTATAGAACCCCCTAAATAAAGCAGGCCCCTAAAGTATGCCTAGCCTCTATTTATACTATCCTAAATATATGCTAAAGAGCTAGTAGAGAGCTTTATAGATAATAATAATAATAATAATAATAAAGGCCTTATAAAACTTATATTACAGACTAAAGACTCTATACTAAAGTTACTATCCCTCCTACCCTTTATTTCAAGTAGATAGTTAAAGCCTCCCCCTAGCTTATAAGCAGTAGTTAAGAGGATAGTGAGAAATATTATTAAGCTAGGAAGTATTAAGATATAAGCTATATAATAATTAATTATAAAAAGTAGTTTCTCTCTTCTCTTTATTTAATATATAATTATAAAGTCTATCTATTATACTGCTTTAATCTAAGCAACCTAAAGTTCAACCTCCTATAATAAGTTGCAAATATTCTCATATTAAGTTGCCTTTCCCTCCCCCCCTAATAATCACTACGTTTTAAAGTAGGTATTAGAATTAATAAGCCCTATAATCCTCATATTCTTATTGCTATACTTATTACTATTTCTTTTTCTTTCACTATATTAAACGCTATATATATTAGAAGTAGTTACTAGCTATACCTAAACTTACTCCCTCCCCTTAACCTTAAACCTCAGCTTATCTGCTCTATAGCCTGCTATAAGGAGGGTAGTAAAGCTAATCTAATAAGATAAACCTACCCTTATAGTTCTATAGTTATATCATATTATATTAAATTTCTAGTATAATCTTAACTAGCTATAAGCCTTAATAGCACTAAACCTAAGTTTAATAAGAGTGAAGATTAATAAGCTAAACTTATAAGGCTATTAAGTTTAAATTAAGGTGTAAAAAGTAGCTACATAAATTATACTAGTATTAGTAGTAATAGAAGTTAGATAAGTTTAGGAAGATAATAAAAAGTAGTCTACCTTATAGAGCTATTTATTAATAATCTATTAGTCTATTATTATTATTATTATTATTATTATCTTATTATTATTATTATTAGCTTTATATAGCTTTAAATTATAAAGCATTAGGTTAGTATAGCTAGTTATAAATAGCACCTTAATAGGCTTAGTCTTTAATATACTCTTACTAACTAAGATATTATCTTATTAATAATAGAAGGAGCTACTAAGTTTAATAATAATAGCTATAATACTTATGCTGAATATAAGGACTTAGATAATAGCTTTATAACTATAGCTAGCATTAATAGAGAAGAAGACGTTAGCTTTATCCTAAAAGATAATACTAACTATAATAAAGAAGATGAACTTAGGGGAAGTATGCTTTATAATAATAGGTATTTACTTATAAACCTTACCTTAAGGTTATATCTTAGGGTTTAGGGTTAGGGTTACTTAGGGTTAGGGTTAGGGTTAGGGTTAGGGTTAGGGTTAGGGTTAGGGTTAGGGTTAGGGTTAGGGTTAGGGTTAGGGTTAGGGTTAGGGTTAGGGTTAGGGTTAGGGTTAGGGTTAGGGTTAGGGTTATTTATCAC